>JALGQJ010000001.1:30637268-30649768 GCA_023055345.1 Quercus wislizeni
TCCCCAATCTGGCGAACAAGACACTCCAACACACCAATTTGTCACTCTATCTGATCTTACTTCTCTACTCGAGAGAGAAAGAGGTAGGCAGCGGAAGAAGCCTATGCGATACATTCGCAAACCCCCATATCCAGCAGAGCTACTTAGCAAACCATATCCGGAGAAGTATGAAACACCTACTTTCGCTCTATATGATGGGAGGAAAGGGAATGCAATGGAGCACGTCAGCAAATTTATGGATTCCATGGGGCCATTTGCAAGAGACCGGGAGCTTTGTCTAAGGGAGTTCTCAAAATCACTCACTGATAATGCTTATACATGGTATTCTACTCTCCAGCCCAATTCCATTCCTACATGGGAGGATATGGTGGAAGGTTTATGCACTAAGTATTTCCATGGTGAGGAGAAGGTCACCATCATCACCCTTCACAATTGGAAACAAAAGCCTTCAGAAGGGCTCCCTGATTTTATTAGACGGTTCAGAGATACCGCCCTCAATTGTTATGGACAGTACAAAGAGCAAGAACTGGTAGAAATTTGCATCGACAACATGTTCCCGGAATACCGAGCACACTTGGAGAACCTTGACATTCACCAATTTGCCTAATTACTCCAAAAAGCTCGTAAGACAGTCCTATCAGTTAAGCCATCTGCCATCGACAAGCCTAGAGCAGAAAAAAGAAACACCCCTCAAGCTCTTGCCGTCTCCAGCGGAGAGTCAGCAGTAGGGGTAAAATGCAAGAGAGATGATGGTGCAAAACAACAGGAGTTGCCCCCCATCCTATGTACTGACGAAGAAATCAAGGTGATAGTTGATAAGTGGGTGGTTGATGGAGTCCTTAGAATCATCAAGCCAAACCGAGAGCCTACAAAGGAAGATAAGCAAAACCCTCATTATTGTCATTATCATCAATACGTGCATCATAAGACCAGAGATTGTAGGGCCCTTCGGAGGATGTTTCATAAAAAAATAACAGACGGGACTCTTGATCTGACCCAAGAGCAAGGGGTCCAGCGGAACCCACTGCCACAACATAACTGGGGGAAGGCTACAGCAGCAGTGGTGATTCATGTAGGAAATAATGAAGGCGATATGGGCAATAGTGGGGAATTACCTCCCATAGCCATCTCAGCACTTCAGAGGAGCCCAGCCTTTCGTGCCTTGTTCAACCAACTTGGGTTCAATGAAGAAGCAAGAAAGGCAACAACTGAAGCACTAGTGTCCATTGCCTCTGACTCCGGAACACATTACCTTACCGCCGAAGCTCATGCTAGCAGAGCTTTCTTGGAAACTACCAATGCCATCACCTTCATTGACACAAGTTGGTCCCATCAACATATCACCAATGTGTTAAGGGGAGGTTCCTCGGCAAGCCCATATGCATTCCAGCCAATCATACTCCGTTTGACCTATCTGAAGCCCATTATTTTGAAGCAAATTTTTATAATGAATTCACCCCGTGTGGGAAAGATGCTACGTCGAAGCCTATAGGGACCCCGCTGCCTAATTGGGAGGTTATTGAGAAGGAACTTGAGGTGGATTTGAGGGGGATCCTTGATCAGAAGAAAAAGAAGAGGGAGCGCAAGGAAGCATCTAGCAGTAGGTCACAACTGAGGTGCATGCAAATCCAACTATTGGATGGGCGCCTTGGTTACCGATTATGATGGTATGTGGGGCCTAGCTGTCTCAAACAAAAGGGTCCCAGATTGAACGAAGCCAATACAACACCAACTTGCTGCTGCACTCAAGAAACAGCAACTCCAGCGGAGCATTCTCTTAGCAACATGGTTGAAACAGCAACTCCGAAGGAGCATTCTTTCGACAGCATTGCTGAACCATGTGAAGAGTTATCACCAACACCCAATCTGACCTTACCAGCTGATGTAGAGCTTGAAGTTGTTAATCTTAGCAGTGACCCTAATATTCTGCGAACAACTTCAATTAATGCAAATCTGTCACAGCCAGAAAAAAACCAACTCATGGCACTTCTGAAGGAATATGCTGATGTCTTCGCTTGGGAATACGATGAAATGCCTGGATTAGATCCCAACTTAGTGGCACATGCTCTCAATGTCGAACCAGGGGTGAAGCCGGTGATACAACCCATGCGAACTTTCCATCTGGATGTTGAAGCTCAAATCATCAAAGAAGTGCAGAAACTCCTTGCAGCTGGTTTCATTAGGCCCATTGAGCACCCGAAATGGTTCTCAAACATAATGCCGATCAAGAAAAAGAATGGACAAATGAGATGCTGCGTCAATTTTCGAAATCTCAATAAAGCATGCCCAAAAGATGAATTCCCACTTCCAAACATGGACATGCTAATTGACTCAACAGCCGGACATGCTATATTCTCATTTATGGATGGTTCTAGCGGCTACAACCAAATTAGGATGTCACCTAAGGACGCAGCCAAGACCGCCTTTAGGACTCCCATTGGGAATTTCTACTATACTGTCATGCCCTTTGGCCTCAAGAACGCCGGCGCCACTTACCAAAGAGCCATGACTGCAATCTTTCATGATATGATGCATAAAGAAATTGAAGACTATATGGATGACATTGTGGTGAAGTCAAAAGTAAGGGAAAACCATTTTTCTGACTTGAGGAGAGTCTTTGAAAGATGTCGCCTTTACAAGCTTCGTATGAACCCCCTCAAGTGTGCTTTTGGTGTTCCCGCTGGAAAGTTTCTAGGTTTCCTTGTTCACCAACGAGGGATAGATGTTGATCCTAGTAAGGCACAAGCTATAGCTACCATGAAGCCCCCTACTACGGTCAAGGAGCTTAAAAGCTTCCTTGGAAAGCTTTCGTTCATCCGGAGGTTCATTCCCGGTCTAGTTGCTCTCACTGCTGCCTTTACCCCCTTGCTGAAGAAGGGAAGGCCTTACCGCTGGAGTCAGAGATGCCATCAAGCATTCTCTCAATTACAGCAACTCATGACTAAGCTGCCGACTGTATGTGCACCCACATCAGGAAAGCCCCTTAAGCTCTATTTAGCCACTAACAGTGAGGCAGTGGGGGCATTGATAGCCCAAGAAGATCAACTGGGGGCTGATAAGCCAATTTACTATGTCAGCCGGATGCTAAAGGATGTTGAGACTCGATATTCAAGGGCTGAAAAGGCTTGTCTCTCTCTCATATATGTTGCACAACGACTGTGACATTACTTTTTGGCTCATACAATTTATCTCATGACTAAATCTCATCCTATATGCTCACTCTTGCGGCGTCCCATCCTTTCCGGAAGGCTAGCACAATGGCTCCTGCAGTTGTCTGAATTCGAAATCATCCCTATCGCCCCTACGGCTGTAAAAGGGCAAGCTATAGCTGACCTATTGGCATGGTTCCCAGGAGAAGAAGGGTGGAATGTTGCTGATGAAGTCCCTGGGATTTACCGGAAGTTTCAGCCGTTGAAGCAGCTGGAGCTAAGTGGACCCTTAGGTTTGATGGGTCCTCCACTGCTACTGAAGAATGAGCTGGAATAATCCTAATTAAAGAAGCAGGGGAAGCAGTAGCTATGTCCTTTAAACTTAACTTCCCTTGTACTAACAACACAGCTGAGTATGAAGCATACCTCACGGGTTTAGTGGTAGCACGTGAAATGGGAATCAAACACCTTAGGGTGATTGGAGATTCAAACTTAGTTGTTTGTCAAGCTAAAGGAGAGTTTGCGCTCAATGAGCCGTCATTGGCGCCATATAGAACAATGGCCCGAATGTTGGAAGATTCATTTGAGGACTTTGATATCCAACACTCTTAAAGGTCCGACAATCGTTTTGCTGATGCATTAGCCACTTTGGGGGCTAGGATTAGTTTTAAGGGTACCGCTACTGAAGTTACAATCATAAAGAAACCTATTCTAGCCATCCAAGTACTAAAGGAGGAGTTTTTCGGATGGCCACTAGACCAAGCAAATTGGCGGTCGCCCAAAAAGGAAGTCTTATTATCTCCCTCAAGCAAGGAGCAATTGAAATGTTTCAAAGATTACACTTTGGTGGTAGGGGAGTTATACTAAAAATTCCTGGGAGGAGTCTTGGCAAGGTGCTTAAGCTTAGGAGAGTCTTGCAAGCGACTGAGAGAAGTCCATGAGAAATCTTGCGGCTCCAGTGGTATTGTAAGTCTCTATAGGCGTCTCTAGCGGTCAAGGTATTATTGGCCAGATATGGACAAACAGGCTGCCAACATTCAAAGTCAGTGTGAGAAATGTCAGCACATTCCTGGCCACGAAGAATCGTATGCTATATTCACCTCTAACGATTGGCGAATCCCATTTCTTGAATATCTCATAAAAGGCATTTTGCCCGACAATCGGGATGAGGCATATTGTTTAAAAAGGATGGTGACTCGCTACTTTGTGGAAGGAGGTATCCTTTTCCGAAATGGGTTCAATGGGGAGCCCTTAAGATGCTTGGGGACCCCCGAAGCACAATCCATCATGCAAGAAGTTCATGCGGGCGAATGTGGAAATCATCAAGGCAAGAAACGACTTCTCCAACAACTGCTTAGCCTTGGGTATTTTTGGCCAACCATAAAGCAAGATACAGCCAAGCATGTGAAGACTTGTGACACTTGTCAGGTCCATGGGAACTTGATCCATACTCATCCCACTAGCCTTCAAAACATGACAACGCCATGGCCATTTCACACTTGGGGGCTAGATTTGATAGGCCCAATCAATCCACCATCCAATGGCTATATTTGGATATTAGTGGCTACGAAGTACTTCACAAAATGGGTTGAGGCAGTCCCGTTGAAGAAAGCTACCGGTCCAACAATTGCAAATTTCATCCGTGAGCACATAATTTGTAGATTTGGCATCCCTCATAAGATCGTCAGTGATAATGGCACTCCTTTTGTCAAAAAGGATGTCTGTAAACTGCTTGACCATCGCCACATCAAGCATAGAAAGTCTACTCCTTACTATCCCCAAGGCAATGGTCAAGCGGAGGCGACTAATCGAGTATTGTTAAGAATTCTCAGCAAGATGGTCCACGAATATGAGGGAGAATGGAATGAACATTTGCTGGAAACTTTATGGGCCTACCGAAGTTCAGCAAAGACTGCTACTGGTTTTTCACCGTTTTCTTTTGTGTATGGCATCGAGGCTATATCACCCGTTGAGTTATTAGTCCCTACTCCTAGGGTGGTTCATGGTCAAGAAGTTGAAATGAGTGCAGCCATCTGTGCAGAACATATGGTCTCCGACCTTGAAACCCTCGAGGAAGCAAGGAATTTAGCCCTTGGACGTATCCAGCGGTACCAACAGCAGATGGCCAATGCCTACAACAGGGTCATGAAGGCTAGAACTTTTGTTAATGGGCAAATGGTCTTGAAGGCAGCAGATCATGTGAGGAGGAACCTCTCTGCCCCCTCTAAATTTGCCCCGCATTAGGTAGGTCCCTACCTCGTAAGGGAAGCCAATGAGAGTGGTTACTATCGTTTAGCTACAACATATGGTGAAGTCCTCGCAGAACCTGTTAATGGCAAATGGCTTAAGTTGTACTATGCTTAACCTCCCATGCTTGTATTATGTGGTCTCTTCCCACTCTTTTGTAAGATCACAACTACTATTAAATAAAAGTAAGCATCACTTTTGCCATGATCGTGACTGTTTTCTTTAGTATCAAGTCTTTTTTTTTTTTTTTTAAAAGGAGACGCATAGCTGTTTTCTTGAAAATACATATACATATATATATACACACATATATGTATACACATATGAATAACACATGCATATATACGTATATAAGTATATGCACATGTATATATATGTGTGAGTATATAGGCGAACACTCCATTTCTTCCTTCCTCGTTTTATTTCAAAAAAAGAGAGACACAGTAGCTACGGCTGGAGGTGTCCTTTGCCATGAAAAGTACCTTTTTTCTTGCTAAAGGAAAAAGATAATCATGTGTATTCGTATGTTGGTATACAGGTGTATACACGTACCTAGATAAATGAACATTACTTCATCATGAGATTATTTTTTTTTTTAGAAAACTACTCTTGCAAAAAAAAGGGGCACAGTGGCTACGGCTGGAGATGTCCCATGCTGTGAACAATGCGGAATTTTTGCATAAACAGATGGAAAATGTGTGCTCACATAAAGAAGTGACAAGGGATCCCCCTCCCATTTTAATGCAGAAAAATTTCTGTTATACAGAAAATTTTCTGCTATGCAGAAAATTTTCTGCTATGCAGAAAGTTTTCTGGTTATGCTGAAAAATTGCGCAGAAAGTTTTCTGTCATGCAGAAAAGTTTCTGTTATGCAGAAAATTTTCTGATTATGCAGAAAATTTTTCTATCATGCAAAAAAAAAAAAATTATGCAGAAAGTTTTCTTGTATGCAGAAAAATCTTTTTTGATTATGCGAAAAAGAAAATTAGCTCTTGTGCAAAAAAAAAAAAAAGTCTTTTAAGCATGAACCTTTTTTTTTACAAAGACAATGTCCATAGTTGACTAATTTTTCATTCACTTGTAACATTGGTACCTACAATTGAGTAATCTTTTGCACAGTTAACAACGACACTTACAACCAGACGAACCACAACACTTATAAGTTTTTTATATATAGCTGAATAGTTTTGCATACATGAATAGTAACAGCACCTAGAAGTTTTTTTCTCGTATTACAAAAAGAAAGGGGGAAATGAGTCTTTATAACTAAGAAAGTCTCAAAACACATATTACATCCCAAATCAAGTGGTCCACTAGTACAGTAGCTATAAAAGAAAACACATATATAAACAAAAGCATGAGTGGCCTAGTCCAACAAGCCGCCAAGGGTTTCTGCAGAGGACGAGTTACCACTAGTGGCTAAGGACAGCATGATGGACTCCTTTTGGCTTGTCACGAGGGATAGTTCCGATACCTTCGCTGCAATCTCTTCCTCTAAATTTGCAATCTTCGCTGTGAGTTCAGCCAACTTCATCTCACCATCACAAATGATGCATGAGGCAGCAGTGGTTTTGAGCCAATCAAGAATGAACCCAACATTGAACCTCATGGATTGCAACTCACTAAGTACGCCCTTCCACTCAAGAATCTTGTGCAAGTTGAAATTCTTGAGGGGTGTGCGTTCTATGTCAAGCAAAACCGCAACAAAGGATTGGAACATTACCCTCCTCACTGCATTACCATATGTGCACCTAGACATAAAATACGGATGCTTTGACAATATTTTCTCTAGCAAAGGCAGACCTTCAATGGGAACATCAAACCGCTGGAATTTCACTGTGGTTCCCGAATGTGCATAGAAGTCTTCAGCAGATTTGTCGTTCTCCCTTTCTTGATTGAACATCTCCATGAAATCTTGAACGTTGACTCCCTGAAACGCAGCACTTGATGGCTCTCCTTCTGCAACTGTCAGACAAGATTAGTGAGGTTACTTTATTTGTCAAAGGAACAAGAAGAAGAAGTTTTTCTTTTTCTTTATGAGACAGACCCGACATAAATTTGTAGGTGTTATTGAAGCATGGGCAGCAGAAGCCGTACCTGTGGTTTTTCTATTCCAGGGAGGACCAAGGTTAGATGCGGGCATGATGGATTCACCTGTAATCTTTTCTCCAGCCGCACTAGCAACTCCTTCAGGTGGCAACAAAGGATCTGTAGCACCCCCTCCAGTCACGCCACCATCAGTAACTTCCTTAAGAACCAAAGGGGGTACACCGGTCTCTCTTTCAACTATGTCAACAGCGGCAACACTGCTAGGTGTCGGTGAAGGATCGATGACAATCCCAACCTCACAAATCTCCACAACTTTCGTGTGTACCATTGAGGGATCAGCAACATTACCTGAGATAGAAATACCATCAGTGGCAACGGAAGTATAGGAAGATGGTAGGGCAAGTAGCAGAAGGTTACCGGAATCCATGGTTAAGTCCATAGAATCACCACCACGGTCTTCAGATTGGGTTCTCTCACTGTCATTGGACTGATAAGGCAGCTGGAAAAGACAAAAGAGGGAAAATATGTCAGTGTAAATAAGGGGAAATAATATAATAATAGCAAAAAAAAAAAAGGGGAAACGGTTTAAAGGTCAAGAATTTACCTCTCCGGAAGAACATTCATCATCAGGTATAACAATTTTCGTCCTGTGGGCGGTAGTTTTCCTCCTATATGTCCTTGCCTCAAAAAATGGACTCAAGAAAGGGACAACCCCGGTGGTCAGCACTAATGGAGGCCTCGCGTTCTCTATCGCTGGGGTGGTGAGGGAAAAGCTTGTATCCCTGACTGGAGAATCATGCAGCTCGATCACTGGAGACTCAGATTTATCTTTCTTAATGCTACCAACATCATGCTCTACCTTAGACCTTGTCCTCCTAGCAACACTTCCAGCCGGAGGAGTTCCATTACGGTTTCTTTTGCTTGGTATCCTGTGCTCCTCTGTTTTGGATTCAGGGGCTTCCACTACTCTATTCTGCTTTCTCCATTCTATTGGAACGTCTTCACCATAGACGACCCAACCGTCAAGGTCAGCATGCCATTCGGCAAAACTTATTCTCTGCGTAGATGCCCATGAACAAACAACCCGAGTATTTGGAACCAGGCACCGGTTAGGAGGAATGTCAGTCTTTGGAGGGCCAATTACCACCTTTTCTTGCTTACGACTAGTAACAAAATCCACAAAGCTGTTCATTACCCTCCGCCAGTAAGTACACATATTCTCAGTAACATTACCTTCCCTCCGCCTACACGGGATCAACACGTCCACTTCCCTCTCACACCAGTAATCCATGGTCGAATCATAAAGTAAAGGCCTCATCGCCTCTTGAACATCATACTCCGTATCATTAATTATAGGCACATCTTGGTTGAGCCCAAATTGACATGACACTCTATGAGGGTTGTATTTCACAAGACTGAAACTTGAACAGTTGAGGCAGGGGAGCGATGACAGAGAGGTAATGAGCAAAAAGTTCAAAACCTCGCTGCCATCCCCTAAGTTAAACATTTGAGAATCAAGTCTAGCGTACAGAAATGGGGAAGGAGAAAAGAACCCATCGGCATGATAAGCATAAGGCCTCCAAATAAAATTAGAGGCAGTGTCTAACGAGTCAATTATCAGCAAACCCCATACCTTTAAGGCCATCCACTTCATCAATAGGGGGAGGCCATGCTCAAACCCAAAAAATCTCTCCTCACCATTAACAATTCCAAGCGAGATTACCCTTTTAGTGTCACGAATATCACTCACACTCTTCCCTACGTCAACATAGTTTCTTGAATGCTCCCAAGCAAAAGCTTGCAACATCACTACACTCACCCCGGAATCAACAATGTGGTATGGAGAACCAGTTAGTTCATTATAATGGAGTTGATCTAATTCTAAGTAAAGGCAACCTAAAAACAGAGCACCTAACGATAAGGGCATACCTTGGGAAAGCTTTATGGCAAGGTGAAACGTAAAGGGTTTGATGAACTGAGCAGGGTAGCAGCCAAAAATGCATTTACTCAGCCACATTGCCAAAAACGCAGCCCTCCCAATTGCACGACTACTATGCTTCTTAAACGCAGCGATCCATGAAGAAAACCTGGCCTTTTGGCCGGTAAGCGATGCCATACGACCCCCAAATGCCTTGTAAAGCCCTTCCTCAATTTTAGCCTCCTCACTATTCAACTCTAAATTCATTGGGTTCAACTTCCCCATGCTTGGCAACAAGAACAATCTCTCTACATCCTTAAGGGTGACAGTGGTCTCACCCCAAGAAAAGAAGAAAGTATGTGTTTCAGGGCTCTAGTGGCAGATCAAGTATCGCAATGAGATAATATCCCTAAATACATGCCACCCTCGAGACATCAGCATCACTTCAAAAAAGTTAGCATCACGAAGAGCTTGACAAAATCCTTCATTTTCAATTTCCCTATCAAGCTAATCGGACCAACCATTCAGCAATCTGCTGGGACACCAAAATTGCATTGGTGAAGGTAGAAGCTCTTTCCGCTGGAGGCATAAATCCATGATCCCAGGTGCTGAAGGCACCCATGCAATCTCGGGATTGGGGGCTTCACCACGTATATTCCATTGGGAGGGAACATCAGACGCGCTAATATCAGTAGGAACCATGGGAAACAAGGGAGAAGAACAATACCATGGGTCTTGCAATGGTAGGAGCGATTTTTTCGCGATTTCGACATCAATGGCAGTGGGTATCTCCTCTTCTTTAGCCATGGACCTAACTAAGTGATGAGAGCCTCTCAAACGTAGAAGAAACAGAGGAGGAACGAAAATGATTCTTTCTTTTTTCTCCTTACCACTACGACGAAAAAGGAAGAGAAGGAAGTTTATTTTCTTTTTTCCTCCTCTCTAGTGCCGAAAATCAAGAAAGGAAGGAAGGAGTTTTGTTTTTTTCCATTCTTGGTGATGCTGAAACAAGGAAGAAGAACACAGCAAAAAAAAAAAAAAGGGAGAAGAAGGTGAGGTTTCTCTCTCTCTTTCTTTTCTTCTTTCTCCTTTCCTTTCTCTCTGTTTCTCAACTTTGACAAAAATGATGGAGAAGGGGCAGAATTGACTCCTTGGGTTGCACTGAAAACGTGAAAACCAGCCTTGAAAAGACATGCTAGGAGGGCGTAGTTATTGCAGGTAACAGTAACCACCTTGATGTCTGAGATGAGTTTTTTTTAAGGGTTCACGCATAGCACCCAAACGGTTACCTTTTCTTTTCAAAAAAAAAAACATATATATATATATATATATATATATATAAAGAATAAAAAATATACATGTATACATGTGTATATATGTATATATATATGTGCATACAAATAAATAATAAATAATAAATAATAAATAATAATAATAAATAAATAAATATATATATATATATATATATATATATATATATATATATGTGTGTGTGTGTGTGTGTGTATGTACAATAAACTATTAGCCAACTAACTAAAGCAATAATAGCAACGGTTAAAAAAAAAAAAAAAAAAAATCATACATTAAGCATAACAATGACGTGTTTTCAAAATATATATATATACACAACATATGCATGAATGAATAAATAAGCATATGTGTATACAACAATAATGATAATAACAACAAAAATGCTAATAAATATATATATATATATATATATATATATACAAAAAAAAAAAAAAAAAACTCGCACGTGTGATCCTAATATTTGTATGTATAACTTGATCACACGTGACTAGGGGGGCTAAATGTTAGGGTACTTTTTTTTTTATCACACATAATTTTATTTTTAAGTACCAAACACCTACCCACTTTCAAATACACACATCTTATTACATCTAAAACCCAAGAATACTTATGCTTACCAATATTTGAAAAACCCATGATTCAAGTCCATGGCAAGACAAATTTTATCAATGGGATTCAAAATCCTTAATCGAAGCCCAATTCTTATTGGCAACATCAAAGCCCAATTCTCATTGGCAACAATCAAAACCCAATTCTTATTGGCAATAATCAAAGCCCAATTCTCATTGGCAACAATCAAAGCCTAATTTTCATTAACGCTACTTCATCAAAAAAAGAAAAGAGCCTAAGATTATCAAAGCTTGGCAAAAAAAAAATATATGTATATATATATATATATATATATCATGTTACCAAAGCAAGAAAGGCTCATTGTAAGTATTCATGAAGAAATCCAAAAAAAAATGTGTGTTTACTAATAAAAGTCCATGAGGAATAAAAACCCATGGCAAAATGCGCACACAACTCAGTTCATGTGAGCAAGAAACAAGCAAATGAGAATAGCCCTTGTTTAGTTCTAACCAAAGAAAAAAGGCAAACTAGGGACTCATACAAGGGAACCAAGCCTTTGAGAATGGACTAAAGGCTGTCCCCCCAATTTCCTATCACCCCCCACCTGACGTGAACAGTGCCCAAGGACTGTCACATCAGCTGAAGCCTAAAGAATAGTGGAACTCCATCATCTTTCCCAAAAAACTACACCTCCAGCGGAAGGGGATCTGAAACCAAATTGTTTAAACTCCGACAAATTGATGTTAAAAAATGCTAAAAATGTTTAAAAAGTGATTCATGTGCCAAGCCCATGAATCCTAAAGGGGGAAAATTAGGAACATGTGGTTTGGAGGGCATAAAAGAATCTCCAGCGGAACCCCCAAAAGTGGACTTAGAGTTTAACACTTGGCTTGGGGTGTTGAATCTCACTTCTTGGGGGACCAAATCTCAGTTTGCAGCATTAGGATTCACCCATGATACACGTCTCAAGTCACAACAATTCAAGCTCAGCCCTAAGAATCCTGGCATTTAAATGCAAAAAACTCTAAAATCCCATCATTACCCAAGAAAGGCAAAGCAACCCACCAAATGGATTTTCCTATTTCTTAGCAAGAATCCCAGGGAAGCTTTGACTCTAATTCATCAACTCTGAATGGTCACACGTCTCATGAAGCTTTGTCAATAAATGCCTCTCTGAAAACTCCATTATAAAAGGAGAGGCAAGCTAACCTAAGAACCAACTCAACCATTCCTCTGAAACCTCTGAAATTCGTTGG